>OX596382.1:1894225-1896029 GCA_951394425.1 Tipula unca | reverse complement strand
TTTTAATTTAATATTATCAACATAAAATTAAATTGTACTATATTTTTTTTTTCTATTTAATTGTACTATAAAACGATGTTTTTTTTCAAGTTCTCGATAAAATCATAGTACACGAACTCGAAAAAAAAGGGAAATTTTAAAAGGAATTATTTTAAGCATATATTTTTTATTGTATTTAGCTTAATGCGAGTACCTGTGTTATTTGTCAATAAACGTCAATAAATATTGTTAGAAGTTGAGATTATTCAAGATAAATAGAACTTTAAATATAATATATTGGTTAAATTAAATAAAATTTCCCAGTATTATTCCCGATGTTCTATATAGGACTTGAAGTTCTGTTAATAAAAAACGCAGCTTATTGAAGAAGCACATATTTGAAAGTCAGAACCTTTAATTTTATATTAATTTACTAAACCTTAAATCAAAATAAAATATGAATTTATCATGAATATATAATTATCTATACATATAAAAAGAATTGAGTATATCAATTTTTTTTGTATTGACATTTTTATTAGAGAAAACTTCTTTAAATTTTTTTCTCTGATAGTCTGGTGTGAAACAATTTGTTATCGATAATTTTTACTTTAGCGATAGAAATTAGTGCAGATGCTCGGATAGGAATCTAGCGCAATTTCTACCGATAAGATATAAGTTTATATGTAGAAATTATTTAAAAATATATCAGGGTGTTTTCGAAAACGAGACTTATTCACTTATTAGTCGCCATCTTAAAATTAAGTCAATACAAGTCGTCGAAATGGTCACTCTGACTTATTTTTACAGCTGCGTGTAAACAACCGATAATTATTTATGTCAACTTTATTAGAGAAAACTTTTTTTTTCTAGTAGTATAGCTCTAAATTAAAGTTTTGTGCAAATTGGAGATAAGAAATCAATATAAACCATTGTAAAAGGTTTTGCTATTTGCCGCATATTACATACACATTTAGGAAATTAAAGAAACAATGATAAACTGAACGAATTTCAAAATGTTGACTTCAAAACAAATCAGCCGACAGAATCTAAAAATAATTCAAGAATATTGATTAAATTATTCAAAATAATCAGGGTTTTGTTATGAAAATTTCCAACTAACGAAAACCCTGTTTATTAACAACTTTTATTGCACTGTCTTTAAATGTTACACTTTGATATTTTTTTGTACACTAATTGTTGAATTATATTAAAAAATATAGTGAGAATTAATAGTGATTTTATTAATTAATTAATTTTGTACGGGATTGCAAGCTATAGTTTAAACCCTTACAAGGGTCGGTTTTAACCGAATGTAACTTCCCGATTCAAATACATATATATGTATATATACAGGGTATCCCAAGTATCGTTTGATTCCTTGACCAAAACGAAGGTGACTTTAGTTCCACCACACTTACATTCAATCTTTTTGATAAATTAATTATCACAAGTGCGACAAATTATAAACTGCCAGAAAGCTCCACGATAGTGTTATCTTGATTTCTAAAAATGTTTATAGCCATAGAGCGATTTTAACCAATGAAAGATTCCGAAAGCATAATTTTTTAAGTTTTTGTTAAATATGAATTATTTTTTAAGATTGCGGTAATAGTGAAAGTTTGTTTGAAAGATAATTTTATAAGCTTTCAAATGAATATAACATTTTAAAACAGTTTCCAGCTTTTTTTTCTAGTACAGCAGTTATTTTGAAGACACGACACGGTACTATGTCGGCAGGCATGCCAGTGCAAATCGGTAGAGCTAAAGTCACCTTCGGTTTAATCTAGGAATCCAACAGAACCACTCGTGTCAGTGAGACACT
>OX596382.1:1844225-1889225 GCA_951394425.1 Tipula unca | reverse complement strand
CAAAGTCCTTAAATATGGCATTATAAGTAGAAAATACTCCGACTCATTTACATTTCTCACATCAAGTTGTATTCCAAAATAACCGCTAGTTCATATGAGCATACTTCTAGTTGGAACTTCGGATGTAGATTTACCAGATAACACTAATTGAATTTCTATATTATTTGTTAATACATATAGTTAATCTTAATACTCTTTAAAAATAATAAATTGTATATTATGGTTTATATTTGGCAGGGTGATCCTTGATTATGTTTTTCTTTTCTGCGGATCACAACATTATTTGAAACTATTCATAGTTAGTTATACATACATATACCTATATAAGAAAGAAAACCCTATTGTACGTTATTTATTTATGATACATATATATGTAGGTACATTTAGAAAATTAAATTATATATTAAGTCAAAAACACAAACATATATAAGTATTTATTATTAAACCAAAAACATATATTAAATTTATAACTAAATTATAAAATTAAATATGTTAAGTTTATTATTTAATTTGTATTATTTAATTTTGAAATTTAAATGAAGAAAATAAATAACAATAAGATAAAACTGCTCAGTTTATTTGAAACCCCAAACCCAATTAATACATTCAGAAAAAAACAACCGTACCCGTGATCGGTTCAAGTGACGGCCTTAATGGAATACACATCAGTAAAAAGTCAGTCTTTCACTTTTAAACATTGTCCAATATGGAAGCAAATAGATAGAGAAAGTAGCTATGTACTGATGTTTATATTAATCTTAAACAATCATAAAAGATAGTCATATTAACTGAAATTCAAATAGAATTATTTTATCGCAGAATACTACTAACGTTTCAATATATAGTGTAAAATGTAGTGTATTGTCGGAACTATACTTCCTACATCGAAGTATCTGTTGGCTTAAAATGAAAAATGTTTAATATTAAAAGATCTTTTTACTAACGTTCTTATATCTCATAAACATGTATATATTTATATATATATATATATATATATATATATATATATATATATATATATATATATATATATATACATATATATACATATATATATATATATATATATATATATATATATATATATATATATATATATATATATATATATATATATATATATATATATATATATATATATATATATATATATATATATATATATATATATATATATATATATACAATCTCATATAGAAACGACAAAAATAACCGTTAAAGAAAATTAAATATATTATAATCTTATAGATTTTTGAATTAGATCTCGGCCAGAACCACCAGATTTCGGAGACCACCAGACGATGCTATAAGAAGTTTTATATGATCAATAATAACCAGTCCTACTTATATAGAATTTTCTCATCAGACGATGGTATTAAAAATTGTATAAACCAACAAGCCATGGCCGGCAAAATTATTCACCTTTCAGTAATTTCAATCGCTTCGAATAGGAACGCAAACTATAATTTTTCCATTGAGATGAAATTGTACAAAATGTGATCAGACCAGTTGCATTTTACGGATCTGAGTTTTTAACGCGCTGACGAGTACACACGCAAGATACCTTCGATAAATGATGATATATTCAAGATAAAACCCTTGCGGGAGCAAAACCCACTGTAGAGGGCGCATACCATATTCTATACAAATAAAAAATCAGAGATATAATGTGAATTCCAGATGATGTATGTTGTGAGATACCACTTAATTTAGTTGTCCCCCAAAATTTCGCTCATAGATATGTATATATGTAAGTGTTGGTGAAATTTAAACCAAATTTATATATAATATGGTAATTCATAAAAACTGTGATGAATTATAATAATAAAATATTTAAATATTTAACTAATTTTATGTAATAGTTAGGTACGCTTAATAATATAGAACGTAAGTTTAAGCGTTTTGTTTGCTAAAATCAAATAAGTAACTATAATTACAGTATACTATCAGGAGAATATCCGCATAACAGCATGATTTCGTTAAATGTTAGTGACGATGCTTATAGATGGCGTAACAAACGTTTCTAATGAAATTTGAAGATGGCACTAAACTATTTATTTTTAAAAATTGAGTGGGCTTATACCAAAAAATTATAACATTCAAATATAAAAAGGACTTGCAATAGCACCGACAATTAATGCCGCCCTTATAAAATTTGAAAATTCTGTGATAAGGGTGAAATATGCGATGCAAGTGTTTGGTTTCAAATATTATTTTAATCGATCCTTTTCAAATACAACAAATCAATTTGTTTTTGGAATAATTAGAATCTTTAAAAACAATGATAATAATAATAATAAACAGTATATAAAGGCCATTACTGCCAACTCACTGAGTCAACAACTTGGCTCCAACAATGATAAACTATTTAAATTATTTTTATTACATTATATAAGAGAAATATTAAATTAAATGTATACAATAGTAACCAGCGTCCCCTGTGGTCGGGGGCATACTTGTCTCGTAAACCTAAATTGCACAAGCATGGTTTCCAAGAATACCACCACAATATCCTTTGCTTATCGTAGGAGGCGATTCAACGGTTGGATTGCTGGACTTACGACCCGCATCCTGTTTATAAAGTCAACAAAAAGAAAAATGGATACCACCAAAACCACCGGACCCCCACTCAAGTACTCAGACACGAGATTTAGGAGCGGCACGTTGAAGTGCAGTCACTTAAGAAACCAGGAGCGTTAGACTGCCTAATCACATGCATGAAAGAATCGTCTGGAACACGTTGCTCTTCAAGAAACTCGCTGGCCTAAAAGTGGAGCCGTCTCAGGGCTATACGTTGTTATACAGTGGAGATGACCTCGGAAATCTTGGAGCTGAATTTCTTGTTGGGCCGCAGGTAAAGAAGGCTGTATTGAATTTCCAAGCAGTCAATAACCGATTGCACATGAAGTTAGCTAACCTGTCGATAATTTGGGTACATGCGCCCACAGAAGTCTGCCAGCCCCATAGATAAAGACTCACTTTACAATGACTTTGATGATCTGATGGGATCTATACCCGAACACCATGTTAGAATGGTAATTGGCGACTTCAATGCTAGAGCCGGCAGAAATCAGACCGACTTGTGTGAAAACATAGACTGCGACCTTAAAGTATAATAATAATAATAACAGTGTTAAAGGCCATTACTGGCCCCTTACTGAATCAACAATCTGGCTCCAACGGTTTCGATCCTGAGCATGGTCTTCATACTGTCTAAGACAATCTGAAGAGGCCAAGTCGTTCTCTACATCGTGGAGCCATCGTCGCCTGCAACGACCTCTGCGCCTACCATATGGTGGCTCTCCTTTCAGAGATCGCTGCACAATTCGTTCCGGATCAGCACGCAGAACGTGACCGAGCCAGCGTACTCGCTGAGATCTTACTTCATGTACAATATCAGGGATCTTCATCAGATCTCTGATCTCAATACTGTACAGAGCTCGGTAGGTACCTTAAAGTATAGTAAGCGTATTTTCCCTTCACATCCTCGCAAAATTTCCTGCAACCAAATTGAGCACGTGTTAATTTCAAAAGGGCGTGCTCGGGTTGTGCAGGAGGTGAGAACTTATCGGTCAGTAAACAAATACGTAGGCAGCGATCATTATTTGGTCGCAGCAAAGCTACGATGGAGTTTTCGTACAGGTCCAGGAACACAGCGAAACGAATGGAACGTTTCGACTGTGAAGGTCTGATAAATGAAGATCAAAAGACACGATATCAGGATCTTGTCGACAATATTGAGGGATCTAATTACCAGACTGTCTGTCTGGAAGGCACTGAAAACTTCAGTTGTCAGTACTGATAAACAGACTTTAGGTATAGTGGAAGTCAGACAATGATTGGTTTGATGACGAGTGTCGTCTTGCAGTTGAGCAACAAAATATAGTCCATAGTAAAGTGCAAGAACGTCTCACAATCGCACGGAAAAACAAGGCTACTCTCACTAGGAGGGCAGCTAGGCGGTTTCCAAGGGCGAGATCCTGAAAGTACAACAACTTAGCAATGTGCGCAGTTCACGTAAATTCTTTAAAGGAATTACTGGAATGCACCATACTTTCAGGCCTGCATCAACTGCCATTCGGGACTGGGATGGAAAAAATGTGTCAACATCGACGCATGGTATGGACACTTTACCTACCTGCTTGGTGTTCATCATGCGTCACAGACTGTACTTGAGTCACCTCATATACAGACTACGGAGCATTGAGGATCCACCCCATGAGCAGTTCACTAGGGCCATGCAGAGACTAACACAAAACCGCTGATCTGGAGTTTAAATTAAATAATAAAAAATCAAATAATAACTAAAAACAACTTATTTTTGCCCTCATAGCAATATTCCCAATTGAAAAGCATTTATGAAATGAAAAGATTCATACACATACATTAATTAAAACAGTTTTAAAGACCATTACTGGCCCCTTACTGAGTCAACAATTTGGCTCCAGCGGTTTCGATCCCGAGCATGGTCTTCATACTGTTTAAGACAATCTGAAGAGGCCAAGTCGTTCTCTACACCGTGGAGCCATCGTCGCCTGCAACGACCTCTGCGCCTACCATATGGTGGCTCTCCTTT
Source organism: Tipula unca (assembly GCA_951394425.1). Classification (NCBI taxonomy): domain Eukaryota; kingdom Metazoa; phylum Arthropoda; class Insecta; order Diptera; family Tipulidae; genus Tipula; species Tipula unca. The sequence goes on along the minus strand of OX596382.1, from coordinate 1,884,649 downwards.
CAGAGATCGCTGCACAATTCGTTCCGGATCAGCACGCAGAACGTGCCCGAGCCAGCGTACTCGCTGAGATCTTAATTCATGTACAATATCGGGGATCTTCATCAGATCTCTGATCTCGATACTGTACAGAGCTCGGTAGGTACCATCTATTTCGCGTTTTGGGCCGTAAATCACACGCATGACTCTTCTCTCAAATGTTAGGAGCCATCTCTCGTACTCATCCGTCAGCGCCCAACTTTCACATCTAAACATAACAACGGGCCTGATCAACGCTTTGTAAAGCTTCAGCTTCACGGCACTTGATAAGTGCTTAAATTTTAGCAGTGGCCTTAGAGGATACAAAGAACGAATGCCAGCTGCCAGCCGCACTTTAATATCCTCACCCACACTGTTATCGTGAGTGATAAGAGAACCCAAATATTTGAACCTCCTCACTCCCTCAAACGTGTGGTGGCCACTACTAAAATCTGGTGTGCCATTGTCCCTAAAACCAGAGATCAGGTATTTCGTTTTGGACTCATTGATCTGAAGTCCAACTGAAGCTGAAAACTCTACAAGCGGATCAAATATTTCTTTCACGCCGTTGCTATTCAGTCCAATCACGCATATGTCATCTGCATATGCAAGCACCTGATTGGACTGGCGATATAAGATGTTACGCTGCGGTGTTTCAGTTTTACGAAAGATGTACTCCAACATGAGATTAAAGAGTATCGGGGACAGAGCATCTCCCTGCCGAACACCCGAGTTAACTACAAAACTTGTCGATAGCCTGTTCTCAACTTTAACACAGCATTGGGACTGCGTCACTGTCATCCTACATAGTCGTACCAGTTTTGTTGGCATTCCTAGGTATTCCAGGGCAGACCATAAACTCTCTCGATTGATCGAGTCATAGGCCTGCCGGAAATCCAGGAACACCTGATGTACGGGGATGGATGTCTCATAATATTTAGATAGAATCATCCGCAGCGAAAAGACCTGATCGGTGACTGATCGATTCGGACGAAATCCTCCTTGATAGTCACCAACCAAACCCTCCGCTAGAGGAGTGATTCTATCCAATACAATGTATGACAGTAACTTGTACGCTGTGCAAAGGAGGGCTATACCGCGATAATTCTCACTGTTCAAGCGGTCTCCCTTCTTGAAGATGGGGCATATCGCGGCCACTTTCCATTCGTCAGGCATAACTTCGGTTCGCCATACTAATCGAATAAGGTCGAAAAGACAGTTCAACAAAGTATCCCCTCCGAATATCAAGAGCTCCGAATTAATGCAGTCCACTCCAGGTGCAGGTTTCGTTTCAATCTCTGCATGGCTTTAGTGAATTCCTCATGGGATGGCTCCTCAGTGCATATCATACACATACATAGAAATGTATTAAATGAAACCGAATTTATGAATCCTTGTGTAAACGACGATAAGATTTTTGAAACCAGAGAATCCGGATTCATGAGACCAAGTGTAAATACACCCGCAATAGAATGGGAAGATAAAAGCGAAATATCAATACATACATATTTAAATTACTTCGCCTTCATTTTAATTTTGTCAGGTGAAACAAATTTTAGTAAATGTCAGGTGAAACAAAATCACTACGTTTTTACGAAACCCGAGAAATGCAAAAAAAATTTGGTTTAAAAATGAATGCCAAACATGACGGCAATAAAACCGATTTTATAGGTAAAGAAGGGAAATACGAAGAAAGAATCCGAATTCATGATACCAAGTGTAAATACGCTCATTAAAATGCGTTCTTTTTGTGATACAAAACCGAAGTGCTTTTATAAAATTTTTTAATTTAAGCGTACACCTTACAAAACAAAAGTGAAACATTTTTGTATTTGTAATTAAATTTTATGCATATGAAATGAAAGCGTAAGTAGCGAAGATGTGATATTACGTACTTGATTGTTTTAAACGATTTTTTTAAATATTGTTTTAATAGCGGCTACAAAACATTCATGATTTTTTTTTGGTTTGTAAATATTTATGTATAAACATTGGTTTATTTAACGCTTTTGAAGGTTTATCTGTTAAATTATAATATATACATATTAATGTTTAAAAATATAATTTAGAATCCCATCTTTGATTTTACTTAAAACTAAATATTTGCACTTTATTATTATAATTTAAATTTAAAATGATTAGTTATCATTTTAAATTTAAATTATAATAATAATTTGTACATTTTGAAATATAGATTAGTTACATATTTTATACAAAATTTCGAATTCTCCCTCATAGTTTTTTACATAATTAAAATTAAATATTTATTAAAAAACTAACCATTTTGAATAAGTTTCAATAAAATATATAAAAAATGTTAAATGTTCAACTAATAAATGAAATAATAAATAATGCAAGGAAGTAAATGAATATTAAATCATTCATTTATAATTTCATACGTTTCTAAAATAATTAAATTTGAAATAAGAGCAAATTAATTCCCATATCATAATCATATGTACCTTTGTTAAAATTCATTATATACTCGTATGTTTATATGTGTTAACCGGAATGTTAGGTTTCGGTCTTATATACCGTAATATTAGATTTCTCTCCAAAATTTTAAAAGAATTAATATTTTAAACTCAATAATCATTCAAGACAAAATGGCTACTCCGCCATAGAAACGTTTAAAGAATGGAAGAAAAATAATATTTATCTCATATATACATAGTACCAAAGAATATTTCATTTAAATTTAATTAAATATTCTACGTACGTCCAAAAAATAAATAGTGTGACTGTGGTGGTGTACTATTTCACTTTGTCGCTTTAATACTTTATTTATTTATTTATGTTCAAACGGTGGAGTAGATAGAGAAACTGTTACGAATAAAATTAATGACGGTAAATGAATTTTAGTTCAAAAAATTCTAATAGATGGCTTTATAAAAGAGATTTTATGAAGAAGAGAGTTTTTTTCTTTTATGGCATTGCCACATGCAGTTGTAATTCCGACCGATTCTGTAGAAAATATGGTAAGACGCCACATGAGCAAAACAATAATCCAACCGATTTTTACAACAACAAAATTTTTTGTTTGTTTGTTTATAACAAAATTATCACCGAAGTGAGGTTATACTAAAGGCATTGCCACATGCAATTGTATTTCCGACCGAATCTGTAGAAAATATGGTAAGACACGCCTCATCAGCAAAACAATAATCCGACCGAATTTTACAACAAAAATTTTTTTTTATTTGTTTTTTTTTTGTCATGAGTTTTTGACATTTAGTTTATATAATTTATCAAATTATTATCATATTCATTTTTAATTTTCAATATATTGTACAGATTGACAGCTACGTTTGTAAACAAAACAAAATTATCACCGAAGTGAGGTTATACAACGAAAATAAATATCGGTGATGTAGGCGTTGCCACATGACAAAAATATCGGCGAAAGCCTGGGACCGATTTTTTTCATTTATGATTAAATGATTGCATATTTTTGGCTTAAATTATTGAGAAAATATATGAAATAACTACAATTAGTAATTAAAATCATAAATTTATAATAATATAACAATTTTAATTGAATAATAAGAGTTTTTCTATTCTGTCGGTCCGACAACCGATTTTGTACGTATATGGTATAAATTTTGTCGGTTCCGAACGCTTCCCAATACCAATTTTGTCGGTTCCGAACGCATCAAATATCACCGATATTTATTTTCGTTGTGAGGCGTGTGTGTGTAAAGCCTCTATTCCATTGTGAAAAATTTGCTGTCAGCAAAACCAAAATGGGATAAAAATATAGATTTGCTGGTGGTGCGAAAGAAACAAAAAGTTTCATCAGCAAAATTTTACTGGAGAGAAAAATGTGTTTGTGTTGGTGAGTTGCCATAATTTATTATAGAAAAGTATCAAGTTGAGTATTTTTTATGGCAACATTTACACACATCGACATAAAAATTGTGTGCGGATACGAAATTTTTTTCACACACACATGTTTGGATTTTTTTATGGTCAAATGTTATTTTGTTGTACATTTTTTTTTAATATTTCAGACGTTATAATAATAAATTATTATTGTTATTATTATTAATTATATTACAATAAATTATTTATTATGAAATAGCATATGAATAAATGAATAAAATTATGTTCGCACTCTAGACATAAAAAAAATTATGAAATTTGTTGGTTATGTTACAGAAGCCGTCAAAACGTAACCATAAAAGTTTCGCTGTAAAATAAAAAATAAAAAAACTACTATCTCTGTCACACTAATGGAATTTGTTTCTTTTCTTTCTCCTTTCATTATGGCAACAAAAAAATGTTGGCAGTAAATTTTTCACAATGGAATAGAGGCTTAAAGCCTGTATTCCATTGTGAAAAATTTACTGACAACATTTTTTTGTTGCTATAACGAAAGGAGAAAGAAAAGAAAAAATTCCATTAGTGTGACAGAGATAGTAGTTTTTTTATTTTTTATTTTATAGCAAAACTTTTATGGTTACGTTTTGACATCTTCTGTAACATAACCAAAAAATTTCATAATTTTTTTTATGTTTAGAGTGCGAACATAATTTTATTCATTTATTCATATGCTATTTCATAATAAATAATTTATTGTAATATAATTAATAATAATATCAATAATAATTTATTATTATAACGTCTGAAATAGTAAAAAAAATCTACAGCAAAATAACATTTGACCATAAAAATAACCAAATAAAATTTACATGGGTGTGTGAAAAAAATTTCGTATCCGCACACAATTTTTATGTCGATGTGTATAAATGTTGCCATAAAAAATGCTCAACTTGATACTTTTCTATAATAAATTATAGCAACACACTAACACAAACACATTTTTCTCTCAAGTAAAATTTTGCTGATGATGGTATTTGTTTCTTTCGCACTACCAGCAAATCTATATTTTTATCCCATTTTGTTTTTGCTGACAGTAAATTTTTCACAATGGAATAGAGGCTTAAATTAAAAATATTTTATTTTGAATTTTATAAAATTTATGTATTTTGCAAAAAAAAAAAAGTAGTATGATTTGTATGGAGCGATTTTTGTTTGTTATTACTCGACACATACATATGCTATAAAAAACTTGTCAGGCCAGTAATATACATAGGCATTGATTATAGAAATTCAATTTCTCCGGTTTGCATGTGTGTGTAAATTAAAAATATTTTATTTTGTATTTTATACTCTTCCTGAGAATCCCCACCTATTTTCATTCCATTTGTTTTCGTAAAAATTCTATTTATCCCTGTCACTCACACCAAGTGATTTTTGTTAGCTCGCTTATGTCGAATGTGAAACAGATGCAGTTTGCTATGAGTATTAAGGAACACGAATAACAAAAATTATTAATTTCTCATATTTTCCCCTAAAAAAATAAGATAAATCTATACTGAGAGTTGTTGAAATTCAGGAATGAAAAGTGTGAAAATTGAATAATTTTTCATCTTAAAACGAACGAAAACATATTGTTCCTATACATGATACATGAAAAAGTGTCTTTGGGCCTAATTTATAAGTTATTACAAATGTAAGACCAAAAAATGCAAAAAAAAGTAGTTTTCATATGATTTGTATGGAGCGATTTTTGTTTATTCAATGCCTATGTATTCATGGCCTGACAAGTCTGTTATAGCATATGTATGTGTCGAGTAATAACAAACAAAAATCGCTCCATACAAATCATATGAAAACTACTTTTTTTTTTGCATTTTTTGGTCTTAGATTTGTAATAACTTATAAATTAGGCCCAAAGACACTTTTTCATGTACCTGAGTACAAGGAACAATATGTTTTCGTTCATTTTAAGATGAAAAATTATTCAATTTCCACACTTTTCATTCATGAATTTCAACAACTCTCAGTATAGATTTATCTTATTTTTTTAGGGGAAAATATGAGAAATTTATAATTTTCGCTATTACAGTCCCTTATTATTCGTATTAAACTGCATCTGTTTCACATTCGAAATAAGCGAGCTAACAAAAATCACTTGGTGTGAGTGACAGGGATAAATAGAATTTTTACGAAAACAAATGGAATGAAAATAGGTGGGGATTCTCAGGAAGAGTATAAAATACAAAATAAAATATTTTTAATTTACACACACATGCAAACCGGAGAAATTGAATTTCTATAATTATAAATTTTAGTTACACGTTTTTAGTCGAAGAGATATGACGCACAATTTCACGTGGGCGTTTTATAGCTGGTATAATTATATTTATTGAATTAAATTAATTTATTAAAATGAATTTACTAGTTTATTATTATTTATGTGCAACAAATATATGATAGCGAACATTTTTTTTGTAAAACATAAATTATAATAAACTAGTTGATCATAAAAAAAATTAATTTAATTCAATAAATGCAACATTCCAACAATAAAACGCCCACGTGAAATTGTGCGTCATATTTCTCCCACTAAAAATGTATAACTAAAATTTATAATTACAGAAATTCAAGTTGAGTATATTTTCTCCGGTTTGCATGTGTGTGTAAATTAGAAATATTTTATATTGTATTTTATACTCTTCCTGAGAATTTCCGCGTGTTTTCATTCCATTTGTTTTCGTAAAAATTCTATTTATCTCTGTCACTCACACCAACCGATTTTTGTTAGCTCGCTTATTTCGAATGTGAAACAGATGCAGTTTAATATGAATAATAAGGGACACGAATAGCGAAAATCATTAATTTCTCATATTTACCCCTAAAAAAATAATGATAATCTTGACTGAGAGTTGTTGAAATTCATGAATGAAAAGTGTGGAAATTGAATAATTTTTCATCTTAAAATGAACGAAAACATATTGTTCCTATTACTCAGGTACATGAAAAAGTGTCTTTGGGCCTAATTTATAAGTTATTACAAATCTCAAGACCAAAAAATGCAAAAAAAAAAGTAGTTTTCATATGATTTGTATGGAGCGATTTTTGTTTGTTATTACTCGATGCATACATATGCAATTTCAAAATTGATGTAGAAAATCGGCCTATTATATATTGGTATTGGTTTGTTATTACTCGACACATACATATGATATAAAAGACTTGTCAGGCCAGTAATACATAGGCATTGATCAAAACCAACCCAAATGCCTTATACAATTTTGTTGGTTTTGTGTACATTATAAAAATAAGTTTATCGTTTCACTTCGTTTGCATCTGTTATTAGTAATTAGCTTCAAGAAATATTTATTTATTTTTAATATAAATCGAGTTAAAATAGTGATAGAAATAAAATATGAAATCTCTATTTGTTGTTTTTATTGTTTTTTTAACTTTAAATATAATAAACTGTGATAAGAAAAATAAATATTCGGATAAAGTAAATAATATACCTATAGCAGAAAAGACTAAAAATAAAAAAAACGATGATTATTATAATAGTAAAAATGTAGAAGAAAATAAAGGTTACAATACACCACTAGATGATACAGGAAGGGATAAATATGAAAAAATTGAATTAGATTTCCGTAATATTCAGTATCCATTTCGAATGTCAAAATTAAATCTTGTTTGGGCGAAAGCGCAACAAGTAAGTGATGCTTTTTTTATTTAATCGTTTGTACCTAAAAATAGCACATTGCATTTAAAAAATATTATTAATTACAATTTAAATTAAACAGCGATTGAGAGAACCAAAGTTAAAATCGCTATTTTTCGAATTGAAAATTCATGACAAAGAAGAGTTGGCATGGAAACAACTAAACTCGCAACAGAAAGATAAAGATGGCTTAAAAGAAGCTGAACTTCGACTAAAATTAACAGGGATTATGAGTACTTATGGTTTGTTGGAACATTTTGAAGAATCGCAAGATCCAGAGAAAATAAAATATTACGAGGTAGACACAACATGCCAATATGTGTAGCTAAATTTAAGTTCAATGATTCTACACAATATATGCATACGTATATTACATAATATTTATGATTCTATATACATATAACCAAATTTATTTTTAGGGTCCAGTTAAAATTGGATACAAAAATAAAAGTCTTTTCAAAGACAAAAAATTAAATCATTTGTGGGAAAAAGCGGAAAGTGCCGGATTCACACCTGAAGAATTGAAAACATTAAAAGAAGAGTTTGAACACCATCAGGATAAGGTTGATTTTTACTATAATATGCTTGATAAAATCAATGAAGACGATGGGAAACAACAGTATCATGAAAGTATGTTAGCATTATTAAATTAAATTAAATTAATTCAAACTATTTCTAGATGCTGTAAATGATGAAGAATTGGATCGATTCAACGAAATTATAACGGCTGAAGAAACGAATTCCGAATCGAATGTTCTTGTTAATTCTAAACATAAACATTATGCTCATAAAGCGAATCAGCTTCGCGAGACACATCGGAAAATTCGCGATAGTATTGATCGGCTAGAAAGAATAACAGCTAAAGGCCCAAGTCATCAAGAATTTATTGAACCAAAAGTGGAAGGATTATGGAGAGTAGCTATCACTAGTGATTTCACTCCTGATGAATTATCTTCGTTGAAAACTGAGCTTTTACATTATGAATCTAGATTATTAAAACTAAGACAGATGCACTTAGATCACGCTTTAGCAACAGAAAAATACAAGGTTTGTATTAATAATACGCAATTTTTTAAAAATAGTTAATTGCTTTTCTTTTAGAGTGCCAAACATGGCGACAAAAAACAAGATAAATCAACCTTTTTGGAAGAAAACATCAAGAAACAGCAGAGAAAAGTTCAGAAATATCATGCAGATTTAGAGAAACGGATATTTAGGCACACAGAATTATAATTTTGTACTTTGTATTGTATATTATTATTCAATACTAACAACATAGCTAAAATACAATTTTAAAAATATGCCAAAATTGTTAATCTTATTTAATTTTTATATAAGCTAACTACCTATTATTATTTTACTCTTATACATATGACATTTTAAATTAAAAATGTTTATTATTTTTATAAAATATATTTAATATAGTAATAAAATTCATTATTTACTCTAAAAATAAGTAAAAAAAAAACGTATTTTCCTAAACAAAAAATATTTGAACGATCGCTTGAACGAAGAAGCAGGCGAGATATACTTGATGAGTTAATGTTCACCAACTGCTGAGCCTCACTCACTTTTATTTAACCATGACATTTCTCCGAACTCGGCATTTAATATATTTTTAGTAAAAACAAAAAAAAATTAAATACCACATATAAACAATGTAAACTACTATATATTTTTTATTTAAAATACCTCATAGATGGCAGCATTACTAATTTTTGTTAGTTCATTCTGTCGATTTAAAGAGGGCTGTAAACATATCCGGAAGACATGATGGCGATTTGACTCGACCAAATGACGGGGTTTTCTTTTCTAATTCGCTTAAAAAAAAATTATAATAAAAAATTTTTTCACCAAATGAAAAAAAGTGTTTTATTGTGACCAAAATAGTGTTAGATAAAAATTTAAATTGAATGTTACTTTAAAATATATATTTTGAACTAAAGAAAATTATTAAGTTCATAAAAATTGTATAGAAAAAATAATTAAGTAATTTTCTAAAATATAAAATGCAGAATGTCGGACAATCTGATAATAAAAAACTTGATTGTAATAATAAAGTGAGTGTAACATCAACATCGATGAACAATAGTAGTAATAGTAGTAGTAATAGTAATAATGGAAAAATTATGTCGACACCTTTAAATAAATTTTCAAGTAATAATTCAAGCCCAACAAAATCGGATACAGAAACATTTTCAGAATTTCAACCTCGTGTTACTGATTCATCTGAAAGTGATGAAGAATCTGTATCAGAGGTAAGAATATATGTATTTAAAAAAAAAACAATTCATTGTTAATAGGAAATATGTAATTTTTTTTTTTTTTTACAATAAAATGTCTTATGTGCATTTGCAAAGTCCAATAATATCGGATCGAAATTAAAACGACGGAGAATTTCTCAATATGTTATGTTTCGCCTTTTCTCTCAAATTCAGCAAAAAAAATTGTTCGGCCATAACAGAAATTGTAATGTGCGTATAATTAAAAAAATAATAATTTAAAATTATTATTTATATTATTATTATGTCTTGTACGAATAGAATTGATATTATTTATATAATTTATTAATACATACTAAAATAGAAATTTACATTAAAAAAAATTCCATTTTAGCTTTTCCTACATTGTTTAATAGGAAAAAATGGCCGATTTTTTTTGTCTACATTTCGGTTTATATTTTTTTTATTAAACATTTTATTTTTAAAGAATTAGAAATGTATTGGTTCATTTATATTAATTAATAATAATAATATGGTTGATTATTTTACAATTTAATTTATTTGATAATACATATATAATATCCACATAAATAATTTAAATTATTTTAAGTTTTTTAGGGTAAATGAAAATTAATTTATTTTATGTGTTATGTATGAGAGAGGGACTTATTAATAAAAAAAAATGGTGATTTATTAAAATACTATTTTTTCTTTTGAAAATTACATAGCTATTATATCTAATACACTCAACAATTAAAATATACATAATTCAATTGATTATTAAATTTTGGCAGTTTTGGAGAAACCTGCTTTTTTTGTGTGAAATGAAGAGTATATTATATTTTATATATTGTGTACCTGTACTTAGGATACATACATATTTATCTAAAGAATTTTATCGTTTTAATTCATTGTTACAAATCTATCATCAAATAAATATATGGTGATAATTCAGAATTAAATTATAATGTATTCTATTTCTATATTGATTATTTAAAGGGTCTCAAAAAATTATCGATTTATCCAAACAGAAATATCATATAATCATAGTATATTTTATAGGTACCAACTAAAATAAAATGAAAAAAAAACTATTTAACAAACGAATTTAATGTTCAATTTTAGTACTTAAACGAATTAATTTTTGGATCTTAATTATAATTTAAAATGGTGATTTTTCATTATGGTGTAGCATTTTATCTTATTTTTCTAAAAAAAAAAATAGTGTATGAATAAATTTCTAATGAAATGCAATAAAATACTATCTATTATAGCACGAAACGAATGAAAGTATTTCTTATACAGCGTGGTTTCTCCAAGAAGCGATTACTAAATGGATTCAGTTATCATAATTTGATCAATAAAAGGGACAGCTTTAATGATAACATGATGTTTAATATTATATTTTAGTGAAAGTTTTTCTTATTCAAAGTAGGTAAACTGAATGAATGCCCTGTGAAATTGTATTTCAAAGTTTGTTTTAGTTCTTGCTGCAGTAGGTACATTACTTATTTGGGTCTTTCATTAATTTCTATATAGAATCGTTTCAAATCTAATCCATCTGAAAAGAGGAAATAATGCCACAGCAAATCGAATTAAGAGGAAGTTATACCAGAGTACAGACCAAATCGACAAATCTCAAAAGTAATTTGGAGACAAATGCAAAACAAAATTGTATGTACAAGGTACATACATATGTATATAAATGAAAAACTTGTTTTGAAGACAAAACAAGACTGAAACTTTCGATTAAATATTTGAAACAGCCCAGAAATTGTCAATAAAACGGACACAAGCCATGTTTTTTATTTTTTCATTATTTATGAGTCCGATCAAATAAAAAGCTGCCAAATAGCTTTGAAATTTCTTCCAGTTCGACCAGAAACACTAAATATTATTTTCATTTAGCCAGCTTGTATGAACCAGCGTTAGATTACTATCTGTATTTATAATGAAGTAAGTTGTATGCCATCCCAACCGAAAGCTAATTGTTTAAATTTAAACTGTTTTTTTAATTACTTATTTTGTATTCATACAAATTTTGGTAAAATAATGTTAACATATTAAAACCTATTTAAAACAATGCACTTTGCACTAATCCCTTTTGATAAATTCATGATTACGAAAATTTAATTTGAAAAGTGAAATTGTTTTGAATGTAATACAGTGAAAATAAGATTTGTTTTGAATTAAAACTACAAATCATCGACATAACAGTGAATTAACGTAAGTGCAAAAGCAGGATTTTGCAGGGTAAAGAAAAAACGTTATAACTTTTAAATTTATTCAACACATATTTTGACTTATTAACTCCATAAATACCTATCATTATTAAAATTAATTAATAATCCAATTTGACTCTAGGACACATTAAATTTTGGTAGATACGTGGTTTCCGCACTTAAATAAAAAACTGAGCACATAAGTTTTTAAGTTTTATCTCATTTTTTCTTGTTTATAATGAAAAAATAAATCGATGAAACAATATTCACGACAAACATTTCATTTTGGCATCAAAAACGTGTTTTCGAAAATGTCAGTTACGTTAATTCACTGTTAGGCTGACGAGATCCCTGATAGCATGCCTGAAAATGCACCATATTCAGGGCTGAACGGAAGCCTGAGGGCTCCAGTCAAATGATATAGGACGTCGGGAAAAATTCAGCAGTATACTAATACATACAAAGCAACTATTTCATTTTTAAACGCAATAAACAAATATGTTAGAATAGGACAAATATAGTGCATTTTACTATTGAAAATACCTTGAGTATTCCGTATGTTTTCAGGCCTTCGCCTAAGTGCTTCTTATGCACACCCATTTCAGTACATTTTCACCCTCTTAAGAACCCCTTATTCAGGTTTTATTACTATACCCTTGAATATTATAATAAACAATTTTAATACCGTGTTAATTTATTTCAAATAATTAACAAATTTTGTAATTCATTTACATTATACATATTACATTATAATACAAAAATAAAATATACATAATAATAAAATATTTACATAATAATAATATTAATAATTTAAAATTATTGTAATGTCCTAACAATACTTTTTTTGTTTATTGAATTTGTTTTATAAAATCTGTTATGTGATTTAACAATACAGCGTCTCAACTCATTATAGTACTTGGGAAGCCCTATATATCCGTACCGCAAGCATCTGAAATTAAAATTAGATACATATATCAGTAAGCTGATATTGATTAAGCTAATTAAAATTTAAAAATAAAATTATATCATACCAAATAAAATTTTAGAAAATAATTTATAGCTTTTCAGGGCTTTTTATCTGCAACGCCTTGCAAATTAAAATCAATGTAAAGCACCTTACCCACAGGAAAACGAAAACTGATTTTATATTTTTTGCTATAACTCCAATATAATTAGTATGTACAGATCTTAATTCTATAAAAATTATTCGTAGACACAATACTATTTTTATTTAAAAAGTCAATTAAAAGTAATTAATTTAATCGGAAAATCGAATTTTAATAATTTCGGTCAGAAAATTTAATTTTCTGACCGAAAATATTAAAATTCGATTTTCCGACAAAATTAATTACTTTTAATTGACTTTTTAAATAAAAATACCTTTGTATTGTGTTTACGAATAATTTTTATAGAATTAAGATCTGTACATACTAATTATATTGGAGTTATAGCAAAAAATATAAAATCAGTTTTCGTTTTCCTGTGGGTAAGGCGCTTAATAAATAAATTTAAACGCAGCTTCAACGGAATCTTGCTGAGATTTAAAACGTCTGAAATAAATAGTCTTAAAAAACAAATTATTTTAGAATTTGTATGATTATATCCCGTACAACTAGTTGAATTATATTATAGCTTACCAAAGCTTGGGCGAATTCCGAATTTAACAGACGACGAACAGGGCAACTGATTTCACTTTCATGAAAAGTGTTTTCACTGAATTTTTTCTTCACCAGTTAAAATTCTTAGCATTTTCGAGTTTCGTTTGCTATAAACTACGCTCTCTCTTATTAATTTATTGGTGGCTAATTCGGATGGATCAGGGCTTCTGTGCAGTTGCATTAAAATTTAGAATGTACAAATAATTGTGATAACGACTACATATACGCATGATAAATGTATGATCAAAAAAAATTATTGGGTAGCTATATTTTTCACTTTATATTTATAATTATATAATTTTATATTGCATTATATAATATTATATTGTATCACACCACAATTAATTTTACTTGTTGTAAGTTACAAGTTTTAATACCTATTGAAAAATTGCCGTTATTATTGCAAAATCGCAACACGCTTACATATTGATTATAAAATGCTGAATAACCACTGAATCAGTTATGAACAGTAAGTAGGAAAAATTGAAGACACAAATATAAAAGTATATGTATATATATTTGTTTTACTTATACAACGAATATTCAGTATATGGGAGGATTAGCCATTATTATGATTATCTCTAATACTTTTAGTACATTAATACATTTTAGTACATTCAAAATAAATTAAAGGCTTACTATAACTACAGTTAAATATTTATATTTTGCAAGAACGTACATTCTATACTATTTTGCTCAAATGCTAAGTGCTTACGCTTTCTGTTCAGCCAAATTTGTAATCCACTTTAATCGAAAAATTTGTTTTTACGTTAATAGGCTTTCAAGGACTACAAGGTATTCATGTTATTAATGTGCACTTTTTGTTTCAAACTGATTATTAGGGGATAATTTAAGGTCCTTTCAATTAACAGTAACTCTTCAGATAATTGAGTTACTATTCAGATAGCTTAGTTATCTGAAGTGAATTGGGCGTTCGATTGATATTCTTCACTTCAGATAATTGTCAAAATATTTTTTTTTAAACTTGGTTTGTGTTGAAGAAATATGAATATACAATTTTTGATTTTCAAAATTGCAATATATTTATTCTAAAGGACAAGACATGTACGCTTATTATATTACGCACTATTCGACAGGCGAAAGACCCAGAACAACCGTATAGCACAAGTGACGTGTATTCTACGCTCTATAGATTTTCTGACACAGCCCCATCGTTTTTTTTTTGTAATTCAACTGATATACTACTAGCTGGTGATTCCAGATAAAACTAGACCATATGAGCATTTATCATTGGGAAATCATAGGATAGCTAATAAATAATTGAAATATTTATATAAATTATTCCAATTAAATTTTATTTAAAAAATGTATTTATTACAAAACTATTATAATAATTATATGTAAATATTGCAAAAAAAGCGAAATAAACAAAAAAAATTCAGAAAAAACAAAACTTACTTATTTGAATTAACTACACTATCGAAATCCATATACAGATAATTCAGTAGTTCAATTTGTTAACTGAAGTGAAAAGTGTGAATCGAAAATTCAATTCATTTCAGTTGATTCAGTTAATCCAAGGGTGGGATGTTGTATCATCGCTATTTTCGATATTCGATAGACATTTGTGTCTCTTTTTTCAAGTACAAAATGAAATGCTATTTCGTATTCAATTCCTCAATTTTCTTGGTGGCCATGGCTTGCTCGATTCTATTTGTTAAAATTTCATAATTCTATTTGATAAAATATCACCTATATTTTTATTTTCCATAGCTAACGAAATAATGAAAAAGGGATAGTATGCAAATTTGTTCTAACCGGCTGACAACTCAATAAAAACGACGTAATTGAATAAATGAAATAGCGTACAATTTTGTTCTTGCAAAGAGAGACAGAAATGTCTATCGAATATCGAAAATAATGATATAAAAGTAACATAAAACATCAGTAATTAAAACGAGCAGTTTTAGTGAAACAAAAATCAGGCGTATTAGAGGAAATAAAAAAACAAAGATACTCTTCATCGTAGATTTGCGAATAATTAATGGTAAACAAAAGGAGGATGAATGGAGGATGTATTAGTTGTAGTTCTGTCAATGGGTTTGGGTTCGGCCAATAAAGTCTGGAAGTAT
This sequence comes from Tipula unca, assembly GCA_951394425.1. Taxonomy (NCBI): domain Eukaryota; kingdom Metazoa; phylum Arthropoda; class Insecta; order Diptera; family Tipulidae; genus Tipula; species Tipula unca. The sequence continues at coordinate 1,868,902 of OX596382.1, read as the reverse complement.
GTAAGAAATAACCACTTTGGCTCGTGGAAAACTCGTACTTTGGTAAAATAAATGATTGATTTACGCATTTTATAGAATTATAGCATCTAATTAATTTTAATCATTTTAGGCAAAGCATGATAACGCTAGGAAAACCGGTCCAAAAAGCTGCAAAAATTCAAAATTGGATGAAATTGATAATTCTATTTGAGATAAATTACAATGAGATTCTGAAGTGGTAATAGACTCGATCAAATATACAGGAGAGCTAATGCAATGTAGAAAACTCAGTATCACTTTAAAAGAAGAAACTAAGCTATTTCCCCGCCCCAATCTCTGCTATAATATTACTACTCATATAAATGAAGAAAGCATTTGGATGGAATGTTACTCACATTCAATTAGATAAGCGAAATACAAAATTAGCGCCCATGAAGGTTGAAATTTATTATAGATGATTACAATACTTTAAACTAGAAATAGAATTTAGTTTACCACAATCAGAAATTACAAAAAGTCGATATGAACTCCAAAATTATAAGATAAATTATAAGATTAGGACTAAATTCAATTGTTTTTTCATTATCAAAATATTTCTTATTCTTAATTATTCTTTAAAATAAAATTATCTAAAGAAGGCTAGAATATTGTTTACATTTTCGATGGCACTATTCTTTCGAATTAATCTTCCACAAATGGATCACTGTGTTCAGTGTCGTCATTACTTTTACATCCGTCAACATCCACTACTTGGTCAATTTGCGTTGATTGTAGTAAAAATTCATTGGGGTCGCATATCATCATAACATTTAAGGATGTAAATCATTCCTATTACCAAATTTTCTATTATTTGTTGGTGCATCTATCTTAATAGTTGTGCCATCTAGGCAGCCACAAATATTTGAATGTCCTTTTAAATAAGAATCAAGCTATAATTTACAAAATTTTGGGAAATAAACTTTCCGCAATTGAAACACTGTTGGGTTTGAATCAGACCTAAAAATAGATGGAAAACATCTATTTTTCGTCGTTCCTTGTTTTATACATTGTCCAATATACAGGGACTCCCGCAAGTTTAAAGAGAAGCCTTCCAACGCAGTTCCTTGTGTTAAAGAATCTTTAATATATATAAGTATAGCTGTATATAAGTTCAATATATGTATATATATATTATATATGTATACATATTATATATGTATACATATTATATATGTATACATATTATATATGTATATATATTATATATGTATACATATGTATTATATATATAAAATAGCTACTTATATATACATATATATATATAAGTAGCTATTTTAATTTTCAAATATTACATTCATTATCATAGTTGCAACATTACGTTGTCTAAAAAAAGTAATAATTTTTGTATCAATTTTTGAGTTAATAATAATAATGAAAGGTATGTATAGGAAATAAAACATTTTGATTTTAAACTTTTACTTTTACATCGTAATGCCGCGCAACTATGACAAATAGTTAGCTTTTCTGAGCTAAGGGTTGGAACTATTTTTCCATTAAAAAACATTTACTGCCGTTGAGTAATTGTTAAGTGGTACAAAAACAAAGAATTTTCTTAAAAAACGAAATCTGAAAATTTTAACTAACTAATAGTTACTGAAATTATAATAATTATTATAGCTTATTTAAAAGAAAATTGTATCAGCTTTTCAATGAATGTAATATTGGAAAATTAAAATGGCTACTTCCCGAGATATTGATGATTATGTAATATAAGGTGCTGCGTTGGAAGGCTTTAAACGCTTATAATTTGACAGGGAGGTCCCCCGCGTACGAAGTGATACAAGTAAAGTTATCTTCGCTCTAATCAAGGAATCCAACCATACCATTCGTATCAGCTACTTGCGGGACACCCTGCATATAAAATATTGGTTTTATAATTTATTCCAAAACTCTCCTTGAAGAAAATTGTATTTAAAATATTAAATTTTATCCGGTCAATATAAACTTTCATTTGTTTGTTTCATCTCATTTTCAAATAAAATACGTTACGTAGACTTTCTTCTGGTTTTAGTGTATATTGTGTAATTCTTCTATTTTGTTGTTCAAGTTTTAGTCGATGCGCAACGTCTATATAATAGGGGCCTTCGATTGACTTGAATTAACTGAATCACAATTGATTAACTCTTCAAATAATTAAGCTACTGAAGTTAATTCACTTCAGATAAATGTCAAAAATATTTATTATTTAAATTTGGGTGTTGAAGAAATATGAATAAAAAAAATTTATTTTTCCAGTTTTCCAGCGTTTAATACTAAACAACGGCTGCTACAATTAAGTAGTTCCGTTTACGTATGCCAATAATTTAGACAATTAATTCATTCATATGACCCCAATTATGTCGTGTCGATCCACAATCACCTCGACACAGCGTTGCCTTGTAATATTCATTAGGTATTAAAACACAAATGACTTATGATACTATAAGGGAAATCGCTTTAATAAATCGTATCATAATGTTATCATAGTGTATTAGCGTGATCGCTGTTTATATGACACTACTGGCAACATAATATTTGCATTTTGTTGAAGGACATTTTTTTTATTCATCGAAAAAAAGGAGGAAAAATCTAAAAAAGTAAACAAAAATATGTAAAACAAAGACAAAATATTTGTCATTTTGTCTTTGGTTTACAGTTGCAATGAGATATGAAATAGAAATTGGTTTATAATTTGTTAATTATTTATTTATGTTTTTAATTTTATTATTAATTTTTTATTTAATAATTTTATTTATTTAAATTAGTTGGTGTTCAATTCATTGTTTAATATTCAATACTTAACCTAAAAAAAAATTTAATAAATCTAAATGGGTTTCAAAGCGTTTACTTATATTTCACGCTTCAAGACATTATTTACACCACAAATATGTATTTAGGTAGTTGTTTTCTTAAATATATGCCGCTAAATAAGTGATTATTATTACCATTTTTATTCAACTCGACTTCAATTAAGCCAAAATTTGGATTTCTTCTATCTGTAGGCATATACAATTCTCAATAATTTTATCGGTTTTGTTCAAACGTGGTGCATTTGCTACGCTGAGACTAACCACTGCATCGCATTCCTCATGATAGAATTTTAAAATTTGTAATTTTTCAAAATATGTATAATGTTTAGTGCCACCTGTTAATTTCGTTAAAACGTTTGGTGAACTCTACATACTACCCTTATAGTATTATCTATTTTTATTTGTTAAAACGATAATGAATCATCGATACATTAGTATTGCCTTATAAACATTTAAATAAAACTGATGTTGAGAAATTTTTTAAGTTGTTAAATTTTTTTAAACCAAGCGAATAAAATTCGAATTTAATTAATAAATTTATTTCCAAAATATAAAATCAAATTAAATATTAATAAAAATGTGAAACTGTTAATTTTGTTAATTCATCACAAATCATATTATAAATTTATTTGAATCCTTCTAAATTCGCAACCTGATACGATATAAATTCTTTTTTAATATGGGATGGCTCGATTACGGTGGCTACTCTTTATATCCTAGCATTAAATTCACATTTGTTCTTGCGAATATTAAACTAAAAACGAATAAATATGATGTGATAAATCTTTATCTATCAGCGTCTCTTGTAGGAGCCACTCAACTATTTAACTTTTCTGAGAGCCGCTTCCCTCAATTTTTAAGATCAGTTTTAAATAACCTTGATTTGGCCCCGTGCAATATCTGTTAGACTAAAGAGTGAAATTGTTGTTTGATAGTTATTTTAACCATACAAAATTTAATTAGTTTTTCTATATTTAAAATAGACATAACTTTTTATGTATAAATTAAAATGCATTTTTGGATATTCTAAATTTCAAACAGAAAAAAATAAAAATTTCATATTATTATGTAGATATTTGTTTAAAAGCGGCTCACAACACCTCTTGTCTTGAACTACAATGTAATCAAAAAAAATGTCGGTTTTACGATCAATGTCGATTGACAATCAAGTTTTGAAGCCGATGTGATATCGACACGACAACGACCATCGTAATTGGGGTCATTATGTTTGGGGCTGTATGTTTGTTTACTGTTTATTTTAAATTCACTTTACTCATTATGTTACTACCTGAAGATAACATCCTAAATCAGGTCTAATTAATAATATAAAACCGGAAAGTTATATAACAATTGGAAATATTTAGCCTTTATCTAAATGTTGTAATGTGATATAATTGCTAAGTGCTTTGGTTGATACGGCCCTGGTTATGTGCAAAATCATGATTAATATAAACAACGAATTCTAAGATTTGCAATAATTTTAGAAAATTTATAATTTTTCTTACATTCTTTTCCCTACTACATATTATAGCATCTCTAAAATTGATGTTTACTGAAGTGCACTTGATATAATCTAAATTTATAATTACAATTTATAAATAAAAAATTATTTTATTCTACTTTGTATTATGACCTTTAGTTGTTGTTCGTATGTTGTACACAAAGCAGCTGATGTCGTGACATTAGGAACTATTTTGAAATGTCACGAAAAATCATGCACTTACTGTGTTTAGTTTTGTTGTAAATAATTAAAAATGCAGTTTTTAGTGATAACAATTTTCTATTTAAAAGAAAATATATAATTATTATTAGGTAGCGAATATGAAACTTAATTCCTCTACTGAAAGGTAGGTAGGCTGTTAAAGTAGAATAACTTGTGCAGGAGGACATGTAGGAGAAAAATAAATAAGTATATAAAAATTGGATAGGATGATAAAGCTAGCTCTTCAGAGATTTCAAAATCACAATAATGCGATAACTAGTACTTATCGTTTTCTTGCAAGCAGTGTGTGATACATTTTTTTTTAAACTTGCGTAACCTAGTGTCCATGACTGTAATATTACACAGTTTTTCAAATTAATCCAAATATAAAAATTAAATATACATCTAAGGGAGTGGAGTCGTTGCCAGTTGAAAAAGGCAAGATAGTAGAAATGGGATTGTGACTTACATAAGGATTATGTAAAACAGCTGCTATCTCTTAAAATGGATTACACTCAAGTCATACATCATCTTAATATGGCTTGGCATATGATAAATTAATATAATAATATGATAAATCTAGCGAAATCTTAATTTATAATTTCATTCGGATGTGCGATAATTATAAAAATCTATTTTAACGTTTAATTAATTTATTTTCAATTTTTTTTAAACTTACTAAAACCTTAAATCAAAACAATCAATCAATATTTTGGAATATTTTTTTTCATTTTATTTTTAGATATTGCTGGCATGCTTGTATCTAAGGCCAGATTTACTGGTAAGTTTATCGAATGAAAATTCACAAAAAAATGATTTGAAATTCAAAGCAAAGTGACAGAACCGTGTGAATTTCTATATAAACGCAAAAAAATATTTAAAATTTATAGGAAAATTCTAAGGTTTTCTTTTTTTATTTTATTAATTTTCTTGATATGTATTTATTATTTAAACTATTTTGTGTGTATTGATGGAGTTTGTTTTGTGCCTCGCTTATTGGCTTTTCTAATTAATAGTTTAATTATGTTGGATCTTATTAATTATTCAGGCTTAAGTTATAATTATAAAGCAAAATTTGCTAAAATTTCTCACTGACAGTAAAGTAGTACTAAGCCAACACTATACAGAAACAACCATTTATATAAAAAAAAATAATTAGTCGAAAATTTAAATGATGATGTTTATACCCCTCCAATTAGAATTATGATTCAAATTGAACTCTAACAGTAATGAGTTGTGCAAATTAATTGAAATGTTAGATATACATATGTTAATTTGATATGAAAGTACGGTGGGCTGGCCTTAGATTACAACATAACAGCATTATAAATTATTGTAATAAATTTTAATATTAAATATTTTTAAACAGAAATTTCGACTGTAACTGTCTCTAACTAGTATGTATGAACATGAATTTGATGACTATCAAACCCAAGGAATTTTTCTCGTAAAATCCAAACGAATTGTATTTTTTTTAATACATTTAATGTTAAACCACAGATAATGTCATTATCTGTGGTTAAACTACATATTTTAATTCAATATATTCAAAATAAACTTAAATTTATCTTTATTTTTCAATGCGATGCAATCTTTACATATGTGAAGTGAAACTATTATATTACGAAAAAAACATCATTTTGTGTGATCGTACCGCAATTATATCTTTTAACTGCATGCGTGCAGTGGCCGTAAATTCACAAATAAGATGTGACCATATACAGTGTACCGCGAATTACAGTTACTTGTGGGAGAAACAATTCTTATAAATGGAAAAGAAAATATTACTATATAAAAAATATTATTTTCAATACAATTCAATAAAAAAAATATTTATTTCCAATACATACAAGTCAATAAAAAAAAATTTAAATTATGTAATTTAATTTCAAAATATTAGAAAAAATGAGTATAATATTTTTCAATATGAGTTCGTCAACTAATTTATATTTATCCAAAGAAATCCGTCAATAATCATCGAATTGTTAGCGGATTTTATAACTTATCTTAAGAGAGAGGAAGAGAAGCCAGAAAATATTTTTTTTTAGTTTGTTAGTTTTTGGCTCCGTATGAAGGTATTTCCGGTTTGTAGTAGCCATTGTTTCAAAGTTCCATCAGTGGCCGTTTTCTAGTTTTCCCATTGGGATTTGTTGACGTTTTTCTTGCAGTTTGAAATTTGGCGATTGGGAAAAAATAATTTCATTTTATAGCAGTTTAGTTTCCCTGTTTTTTTTTCATAGAATAGAGAAGAGTAATCATTTACAGTGTGCCATCGTTTGTGAAAAAAATAATTCTTATAAATGGAAAAGAAAATATTATGTTCTTAATTCAAAATATTTATTTTCAATCCAATTCAATAAAAAAAATATAAAATTATGAAAATATTAGAAAAATCTAACAATATTTTTTACTAAATTTTTCAATATTGATTCGTCAACTAATTTATCCAACGTACAGAAATCCGTTAATAATCGAATTGTTGGCGAATTTTATTACGTATTTTAAGAGAGAGATAGACAGAGATAAAGAGATGCCAGATCATCTTTTGTTTTTGCGTTAATCGAAAATATTTTTTTTAATCAGTTTAGTCAGTTTTTGGCTCCTTATCCGAGGTCTTGACGGTTTGTAGTGGGGACGGGAAAAAATAATTTTATTTTATAGCAGTTTTTATTTTTCCCTGTTGTTTCAGAGAACTGAAAGAATAGAAGGTATTTTAAATAAATTCAAGTAACATATTGCTAATTTTAAATTTAAAAAAAATTAATACTGAATTAAATTTTGAAAAATAATATGCCATCTACAAATATTGTAATTACATAATTATTTGATGTGTTTGAATAATTAAAACTAAATTTAATTTTTTTAGTATTAGAAAAATAATTTTTAACAATTGAAGCTATTTGGAGTAGGCCCAATGTAATTTGTCCTACATACTATACATTATCAACAACAATAGCTAATTATTAAAATTTAAAACAAAATGTTGAATCTTTTGTAAATATTTCACAAATTGTTGTTGTTTTACTTCAAATATGAACCACATTGAATTTTTTAGTGGTAAATATTTGTACTAGTTCTTTTTAAAATGGAAATGATTTTACCAGTTTATTTAAAATTAGGGAATTGTAGTTGAGAGTTATCGCAATATTTTTGCAATTCCATCGGAAAAAACAAAATAGGACCACAGGGATATCCCTGGAAAATTTTAATTAAATAGTTCTACGAGTGGATATATGTATGCACATATATTAACTAAAGTTAAAGATTTTTTTTGTATAATATTTATTTAATATAAATTTTGTTAAGTGATTTAAATTTAAATTTATTTTAATCCTGAATATTGTTGCAGTCCAAGTGGACTTGTAGTAGATTTGTTTGTTGTTAATTTTCTGTTTTTACTTGACAAAATAGTTTTTTGTATGAACATTTGTTTGAGTTTAATGGTTTTTCTTCACTAGTTTTGAATCGCGATTTTGGTTATATTATCTTATATTAGATCATACATACATAATTATGTTTAGATTTTTTTACTATGTATGTATATAGATTGTTTCATTATAATAAATTAATAATAATTTCAGTTGCAGGTTCTCTGTCTCTCCGTCAGTTATAATACATTACATTGTATGATTTTTATTTTTGATTCACTACATTTTATTCATTATTTTTTTTAAAACTAATTTCCTACATGGAAATGTCTCACTGAAATTTCAAATCGTCAAATTCAATGTTAGACGAAATTAGTTCTGATACGTACATATGTATGTATATCATTAAAATTATTGAAAAATTGATGGAATTGATCAAAACCACCATCATTAAGAAATTTTGTTTAAATTTATAAAACTTCATATAAAAAAAATTTAACTTTTACGTTATATCGGCCGCCAATTTAAAGAAAATGGACATCTATAGAACCCTATGTATAAACATCAAACCGTGCGGAAATATAAAATTCGGTCTTAATTTAATAAAACAGTTTAGTTTTCGAAGGGCATGATGTTAAATAAAGATGTTAAATAAAAATGTATGTATGTGTTGGTAATTAATTAAAAAAACTAGGAAGCGTTACAATATTTTATACCATTCTTAAAGGTTTTAAGGTATTAAGTGTTGTGTTTTTATTTAATGTTTTAAGATAGTTCCATACCGCCCAAAAACAACATATCTTGTATCGAGATATTGTTATTAAAATTCAATCGTTTCTAATATACACATCTCCAAATTAATAGAAGCCACAAAGAGAGAAAATTGTAAAAGTTAATTTGTCGTATTTGCTGGGAATTTTTTGGTGATACGGTATCTAAAAAATAAGTTGCAATTTAGTAAAAGTACGATTGTATTGGCGTGTTCTATGAATACCCGTTCAAAAATGGAAATTTTGCATGTACGTTTAGTTATTTATCCGCAGATAATTCAGCAGTTGTTCAGAAACAATTAACTAATTAATAAATGAAGGTACCAAAAACATTTACATTTTATTGATTTTTATTATATTAATTTATATTATATGGCGTGTGATATATAATTTTAAAGGTTAAATATTCTAAAAATATTATTAAATATTGTTATCATAATTTTTTGATAGTGACTTGTATGAAAATATACATATGTACCCTCTTCCTTTCTAAGTTCAAAATTAAAAACAAAAATATATGGGAGTGAGTAATAAAGATTACAGGAAAACTATAGCGAAAATAAAATAATATTCAATATTTGTTAATCTGCAAGATGCTGAAAAAATGTGTTATATAATTATGTTAAAAAAATTATTGGTTAATAGCGGTCATTAATTTGGACAAATAATATATGGCTTGATATTGTATTCTATCTGTACCCGTGGTTGAGAGAATCATGTTACGTCGTAATTATAAAGTCATAATTATATATGTATGTACATTACATACATACACATTTTAAATTTCACTCTAAAGCCGTAACTTAAAAGTATTTATTCTTAAATTAATCAAATAAATTTACACACTGGTTATTTTTCAAATAGAATTCGTTGTAAGTACGTATTGAAAACGATTTATGGTCATACTGTACACATCGGTGCTGGTCTTTTTTTTCAGGAGTATATATATTTTTTTTAAGGTGTTTTCGAAAAAAATTAATTGATTTTAATTTAAAACTTGCATTTTTCTATGTGTTTTTCAGAAATTGAAATTGATAGAATCTTAAAATTGCAATAAAATCATAATTCTTGAATTTTAATTATCAAAATTTCATTCATTTAATGATCCATTCAAAATAAAACTTATAATTTATTGACATTAACGAATTATGATAAAGATTAAGTGTGTTAAGGCACAGCACTCTAAAATGAAATACCATTACTAGATACCATTTGCTAGAAGAAGTAAGTAGTTATGTAACAATCGGTGATGACAACGTGAAATACAAAATTTCGCTTCATTTATAGAAGATTATACCATACTCTTTAAAGTGTATTTGATATACATATGTATGTAAATACATAAAATTAATGCCAACATACAATTTTATTTTTTATGATTATTTGGTTCTCGAGAGAAAATATTTATGTAATACATATATGCTATGTATGTATCAATGTAACAATATACTTTATATTATGTACTTACTAAAATAATCATTATTCCTTGATTAACAATTTCCGACTTTTCCAAAACGCAAACCAAAATTCTAGAGTGGAATTTACAACAATTTAATTAATTAAAAATAAATTACCTAAGTTGTTTTAGCTTAAATAGTAAAAATTAAATTTATTAATAATTATGTATTTATGTATTATTGTTGATTTTGCAAATGAACATTTGTTGTGTATAATAATATCAAAAATTGTATTATTTATTCCCTGTTTTAATTCAAAACGATCTTTTTGTTTTAATCGCATTATAGTTTTATTGATTTGCATGATCGTTTTTAATGTTCATTTGATATGAAATAAAAAAAGAAAATCTGGAGACATTCTGACGTACAATTGTTGACATTAGAATTGATTGAAAAATGTGATAATTCAATCAACATTTGTTTTTAAATTTTATTTAAGGTTGATTCATTTCCCCTCGATCAAGGTGAAATAGAAGAAATACCTGATTCTTGTTCAGATAGTTGTGATAATGAAGTAGATGAGAATGATGATGATGAAGATGAAGAAGATGACGAGGATGATGAAGATGATGAAGATGATATAGTTCCTGGTAGTCCGGATCAAAGCGGTCATTTTTTATTAGCAGATTCACCTTCCGATATAGATACAGATCAAGTCCAAACAAAAGCTAGATTGGAAGCATTATTAGAAGCAGCAGCTAACATAAGTCCTGATAAATTACCAGTAATTAGACGTGCAACCCTGGCATTAGATGAAGCAGCACAAACCCTAACAAAAATGCGAACTGACAGTAGTTCTCGAGAGAAAAAGTAATTTTTTTTATAAAACATGTTGCTGTTGAATAAAAACAATAAATATTTGTTTATTTTACAGTTCAGTATCGCGTTCCTTGGTGGCGGCATGCAATGATAATGATGTTAATGCTGTTCGTAGATTACTAGGTGAAGGTAAAAGTACAATTAACGAAGCAACGGATGATGGTGATTCTTTGTTATCACTGGCTTGCTCGGCTGGATATTACGAGTTAGCACAAGTATGTTATCTAAATCATGCTTACTTACAAGTATAATATTTATTTAAAATTTAAGGTGTTACTTGCGATGTCGGCACAAGTTGAAGATCGTGGCCAGAAAAATGACTGTACACCATTAATGGAGGCGGCATCTGCCGGTCATGTTGATATAATTAGGCTACTTATAAATCATGGGGCTGATGTGAATGCACAATCATCAACAGGAAATACACCTTTAATGTATGCATGTGCTGGTGGTCATGTAGCTGCCGTTAAAGAACTTCTTGCACACGATGCCAATGTAGAAGATCACAACGAAAATGGTCACACTCCTTTGATGGAAGCAGCATCTGCCGGACATGTGGAAGTTGCAAAGGTAGCTTGAATCAATTTATTATGTAACTTTGATGGCAAATGATTAAACCCGAGATATGAACCTTTGAGTATTTCTGTCGAGTTTCTCACAAATTCCGTTTTTATTCGGGTGGTGATAGTTTTGATCTTATCTGATGCCGGTTTTCTTGTAGATTCTTATCGCAAATAGTAATTGAATTAGAAATCGTAGTGAAAATAAATAATTTATTTTGTAGATATTATTGGAGCATGGTGCAGGAATTAATACCCATTCAAATGAGTTTAAGGAAAGTGCTCTCACATTAGCATGCTACAAAGGACATTTAGATATGGTTAGATTTCTACTAGAGGCTGGTGCAGATCAGGAACATAAAACGGATGAAATGCATACAGCATTAATGGAAGCATCAATGGATGGTCATGTAGAAGTTGCGAGACTACTACTAGACTCTGGAGCACAAGTTAATATGCCAACAGATTCGTTTGAATCGCCTTTAACCTTAGCAGCATGTGGTGGCCATGTAGATCTAGCAATGTTGTTAATCGAGAGAGGTGCTAATATTGAAGAGGTCAATGATGAAGGATACACACCTTTGATGGAAGCAGCCCGTGAAGGACACGAAGAAATGGTTGCATTATTGCTATCTCAGGGAGCTAATATTAACGCCCAAACCGAAGAAACCCAGGAAACCGCATTAACATTAGCATGTTGTGGTGGTTTTATAGACGTCGCAGATTACCTAATAAAAAATGGAGCGAAAATTGAACTTGGGGCATCAACCCCACTAATGGAAGCCGCACAGGAGGGTCATATAGATCTTGTAAAGTAAGATATCAGGATTATAATTTAAAAAACATTTAATACATTTGTTTTCTATTTTTAAGGTATTTATTAGAAAGCGGCGCTAATGTGCAGGCTCAAACACAGACGGGTGATACAGCGCTAACATATGCTTGTGAAAATGGTCATACCGATGTAGCTGAAATGTTATTATATTATAATGCAAAACTTGAACATGAATCAGAGGGCGGCCGAACTCCGCTTATGAAAGCATGCCGTGCCGGTCATATTTGTACTGTAAAATTCCTAATCGGAAAAGGAGCAGATGTTAACAGGCAAACCACCAATAATGACCATACACCATTGTCACTTGCGTGCGCTGGCGGTCATCAAAGTGTTGTGGAGTTACTTCTTAAAAGTGGTGCAGATCCATTCCATAAACTAAAAGATAATAGTACAATGCTAATTGAGGCAGCAAAAGGTGGGCATATCGGCGTGGTACAAATGCTTCTTGATTATCCTCAGTCTATGGGAAATAATTCAAATACTAACAGTGGTATGGTTCAAACGCCACAATTACAACAACCATTTATACTACCCCAACAGCAACAACCACCACTCAAACAACAGCATGTAGTAGGTCAAACCCAACAACAGCAACTACTTACTGTACCACCTGGATTACACGAAGTTCCCGAAGCAATTCGTGTTTCAAATCAACAATTATTTCATCAACCACCACTACAGCAAATCAAAGACGGGTCCGATCAACAACAGCAGCAGCAGATCATATCCAATTCTCAATTAGTGGCAACATCTACTGGTAATATCATTGTCGATTCAAATGCAGTACGACAAGGAACTCAGCAAGATTCGTTATTGACTCACATGAGATTGTTGCAAATGCATCATGGATTTAGTGATGGATTGGCTCATGGTTTAGCTCATCATGCTTTTATTGATGGTTTGTCGCATGGTAGGTTCCAACCAAATATTAATCAATCTGGAAATAATATAATTATTATGTCACCAAATAATCTAAATATAAATCAAACAGCAGCTGCTGCATCATCAACCCCATCGACTTCAACTGCATCGTCATCCTCGTCGACATCGAACAAACAAAAAAGTTTGTTACGGCATAAAATTCGTCAAGTTCCATCATCTTTTGAATCAAATTTAACGACTTCCGAAGCTCAACAAGTACGATCACAACCAGTAGGGGAGGATGAGAATCCGATTTATTTAACATCAAATTCAGGTATTACTGAAGAACAACTTCAACAACATAAGAAAATTCTCCAAGAATACCATCAGAAGGTAAATTGAATATATTACTGACTTGGGTTTTTCGATAACATTTCAATGTTTCAGCTTGATTATTCAATGCCCAAGGCAAATATTCAATTGATATGCGAAACAAATGGTCCGCCCGCGACACTATTGCCGTCAACTGCTTACGTAGATATTACAACCCCATCTGGTCAAGGTAAGAAAATTTAAATCTTATGCCGTTTATCAAAAAACGTATGTACGTTTAAATATCATCCATTGCGTTTTAACCTATTTTGATATTGCCAAAATTTTTGCAACCTTTAACTATCGATACTAATCCTACCTTTAACTATCGATACTAGGTTTGCTAAACTATCGGCCAAAATGTTAGTTCTTGGTATATGCCATCAAAATCCAATTCTTAATTTCTAATTTGATTTGCAGAGATCAATCTCGTTTCCATCAGATCTCTAATATGAATAAAAATGTACATTATGTATGAAAATCAATCCAAAATTTAAAGGTTTTGTTTAAAAATTATTTGTATTTTTGATTTTCCGCTCATACTTAAATATTTAAAAATATAGTCAAAATTAAGTCAAATCATATATACAATTTTTAAAAAAGACAATTATTGTCAATTTAAAATGCCATTCATAATAATTGTAAACCGAAATAAATGAACGAACATTGAATTTCTCTTAAATATTAAATTAGGCCTGGTCTGTGGTACAAGCGGCATTAACTTCGCGTCATCAAATGCTCCATCATTGGGACAAATACCCATTGGTGGTGCAATGCAATCTGCTGCAATTGCCACCTTTGTCACAGGCAAGTGTTAAAATTAAAACCATCTAATAGTTTTTCTAATCTTATGTCACTTAGTTTTATTTACATTTTTTTTATTTACATATAAAAATTAACCATAATGTTTTTTTTAAATTAAGGTGCGAAAGCGTCAGATAATACATTTTTATTAACGGCAAATTCTTTACCATCTACGCCATTACAACAACCTCATACTACAACAGCAGCTACACCACAACGAGGTCAGTTGAATAAAACTCAAACGACTACAACTCATATTTCAGCACCATCTGAAGTTTCGCCAAATACAGCAATTAGTGATCGACCTAAAGTCAAACCAAAAAATTTGAAAAAATCAGCTAGCGTATTACAGCAAAATCAAATGGTATCAATTTATAACAATTTGGTATATTCTACTTAAAATTTAAAATAATAGTTACATCATTTTAAAATATTATACTATTTACACTTTGTAAAATTCTAGCCAACCACATCTATATCATCAGCATCAATAGATCAAAATTTGCAAGTTGTACAACATTCAATTGGAAATATTTCCAGTATACAGCCACAACAACCAAATCAAATAATATTACAACATCAGGCCACATCGCCAAAACCTTTACATACTGGAACTCAAATGATTTCACCACCTCAAATTAACCAAAATCTAAATGAGTCAATTCAACAAGCCCAATCGGATGATATGCAGTTATCGATTAATAATCGTGCAACACTATCGAATTCCACTACGATTAATAATTTACAACAGATTATTTCGTCTCCAAATAACAATTCAAATAGCATCAATATGATTCCTATTGTTAATCAACAACCTCAATCAACAATGCTTTTAACGGAACAAGAAGAACAACAGTTTAGTCAACTTATCTCGAATACGCAGCTTAATCAGAAAATGCTTCAAATGGTGGCAACAATTCCCAATCATCCATTTCAAAAATTTGCTCAGAGATTATGTAGCGATCAACCAAAATCTCCATCTGAATCACCTCCATTGTTAACAGGTGAACATATGCCGTCATCGCCAAGCAAAAACATTTCCGTGAACAGTAAGTTTTCCTAAATTATATTGTTTAAAAACTATATTATTCTTGTATTTTGTTGAAATTGTTTAGATTCAGAATTAGCTGATTTATCGCGAATTTTTTGTGAAGTAATGCAAGATATTAAAACTGAATTGACAACAGCTCAAGATTTTGTGCAAGTACATCAGCATGTTAATCATCAAGGGATTAAATCGAATGTTAACCCTCAATTTATTATGCCACAACAACATGCTAAACTCAATTCTAACCAATCTCAACACAGTTAGTTGAAAGAATATATCTTTATTCAGAATAGATAGCTATTTAATAAATGTTATTATTTTTATTTTAGATTCAATGAATGAAACTGATGATCAATTACACATGTTTACAGTTGAAGATCACGATTCCGAAACAATATCTGAATGTGGTATATATCCACCTTTAGATGAGCCATTAAATTCGTTTACATCTGAAGATGTGGGAAATGTGGCTAACACAATAGCTGATGGTTCAAGAGAGCCGTGTAATTTAGAATGGGTTGATTACTTAGATGAGGTAATAAGCGCGCTACATGGCGTTCCGGATTTACCGGTTGCTTTACAGGTAGTCTAGATAATTATTAAAATTTGAGCATTATTATAGAGATTTTTTTTATAAAAGGAAATTGCTGCGAATTTAACTTGCCACGAGTTCGAAACTTACACCAATCTAATTGGTATAAATTCATTTTGTAAGACAAGGTGGACAGGACAGTGGCAAGGAAATGCTTCTCAACCAACTCAGTTAACTATAGCAGATTCTGTAACTCCATCTACTTTGGAAGAGCAACAAAGACAACAACAACAGAATCCTGTGATGACTATTGATCATCAACAATTGCAGCAACAGTTACAACAACAATTATCTGTTGAACAGTTACAATTATTAAGTCACCTACAGGTAGTCTTGAAAGTATAAAATTTTACATTATATATTACATACTTTATATCTTGTTTATTTTTATATTATATTAATATTATTTTTAAATTTAGAATCAGCATAATGCATCGCTGTCAATAATTCCAACATCGGCAATTGAACAGCATCTACAAACACCAAATACGTTTACTTTGACATCACTGCCGCCTCATTTGACATCGCAATGTCAATCGACATCGATGGCTTCAACGTCAGCAATATTAACGACCGATACTCAACAGCAGCATCAACAACAACAGCTTCAATTGCAGCAACAACAAAATTCACTTGTCGATGCCCAACAACAAGCGAAATTAGTTTTTAATGTGGAAACTGATAAAACTTCGCCACCACTTCAATTATTGTTTCAATTGCCGCCTGTTCAACAAGGTCAACAATCACAACAACAACCGCCTCCACCACCACCCCAACAACAAGGAGCTATGATGACTAATCAAACACAGCACCATCAAATACCACCAACTCAAACAATTGCACAACAAACTCAAACTGGTATTCAACTGCAACCAAATATTCAATTAGCGCCAAATTTAATACATCAAAATAATATTACTCTTCATCCTGCGATTGCTCAACAAACTCAAGTGCAGGCTCAACATTGCAATCAACACCAAGTTCAAGTAGCAACTCAAACTCAACAAAATCCAAACGGTGGAACGGCAGCAACATCAACTATGGTACAAATGAATCAAAATCAAGTCGTACCAACTACTTCTAAAAGCGCAATTTCTTCGGATCGGCCGTCCAAGAAAAATACTGAAAAATCTCGAAAAGATAAAAATCGTTATTCGTCATTACGACAAGCACCAGCAGGCCAACATCAACACGGTAATACGGTTCCCCAATTTCCAGTTGCTGGTACTTCTAATATACCACAAGAAAAAACTATAGATGTTGACTCCGAAACCGATTCCAATCATGACACAGCATTAACATTGGCTTGTGCTGGTGGCCATGAAGAATTAGTTGAGCTATTAATAAATCGCGGAGCAAATATTGAACATCGTGACAAAAAAGGCTTTACACCTTTAATTCTAGCAGCTACCGCCGGGCATGAAAAAGTTGTTGAAACACTATTAAAACATGGTGCTGAATTAGAGGCACAATCAGAAAGAACTAAAGACACCCCTTTATCGCTAGCGTGTTCAGGTGGACGCTATGAAGTGGTTGAGTTACTATTAAATGTAGGCGCAAATAAGGAACATCGTAATGTATCCGATTATACACCACTGAGCCTAGCTGCTAGTGGGGGTTATGTTAATATCATTAAATTGTTACTTAGCTCTGGCGCAGAAATAAATTCACGTACCGGTAGTAAACTGGGAATATCGCCATTAATGCTGGCAGCTATGAACGGCCATACTGCTGCGGTTAAATTACTATTGGATATGGGTTCAGATATTAATGCTCAAATTGAAACAAACCGTAATACTGCTTTAACATTAGCATGTTTTCAAGGTAGACATGAAGTTGTTAGTTTATTGTTAGATCGCAAAGCAAATGTGGAACACCGGGCTAAAACTGGGTTAACACCATTGATGGAAGCAGCTAGTGGTGGATATATTGAAGTTGGTAGGGTTCTTCTCGACAAAGGAGCTGACGTAAATGCAGCGCCAGTACCTTCATCGCGCGATACAGCTTTAACAATAGCTGCTGATAAAGGGCACATAAAATTTGTTGAATTGCTTTTATCGCGCGGAGCTGCTGTAGAGGTGAAAAATAAAAAAGGTAATTCTCCATTATGGTTGGCCGCCAACGGAGGACATTTACAAGTTGTTGAAGTTCTTTATAACGCTTCAGCCGATATTGATTCTCAAGATAATCGAAAAGTATCCTGTCTTATGGCTGCATTTCGTAAAGGACATACTAAAGTTGTTAAGTGGATGGTGAATCATGTAACACAATTCCCTTCTGATCAAGAAATGACTCGATATATAAATACGGTTAGTGATAAAGAATTACTAGAAAAATGTAATGAATGTGTGAAAATAATTCGTGCCGCTAAAGAAGCTCAAGCTGTCAAAGCCAATAAAAATGCTTCAATTTTGCTCGAAGAACTGGACATGGAGAAAACAAGAGAAGAAAGTCGGAGAGCCGCTGCAGCACGACGTCGCGAACGAAAAAAGAAGAAAAAAATTGAAAAGAAAGAGAAGCGAAAAATGATCGAATTATTTAAAACAAACAATAATCCAAAGGGTACTAGTAATAATGATAAAGAAGAGGAGGACGAAGATGATGATGATAAAGATGATGATGATGATAGTGATAAAGATGATGAAATTACAGTGAAACCAAATCCAGTGTCAACTGCAAACGCTGGTTCAATTCAACATCATAATAGTCATGATCGTGAAGAAGGTGATTCTGGAATTGATGCTAACAGTCATAGTTCATGTTCCAGCGCCGATGTGAAATCAAACCAAATTGATAAAGCCAGAAATAACAAGCCGAAAAAGAAGAATAATAAAAACAATAAGCAGGAAAGATGTTCAATAAGTCCTGAAAATATTAATAGTAATATTAATGAAAGTAATAATTCTAAAAAAAAAATTGAAATAACTGAAAATAAAAAAATAAGCCAATCGCAAAATCAAAAAATAAACGAAAGTAATAATAATAGTAATAAAAATTCGAAAGGTAGTAACCATAATACTAAATTTAATCAAGAGAAAGAGAACATAATTCCAAAAGATGCTAGCACTGGAATTCAAAGAAATTACTCGAAATACAGCGACAAAAAAAACGATGTGTCTTCGTCAAATCTCTCATCAACGTCGAATAATAAAGTGACTAGTACTAATAATAATGATTCAATTCCAACAGCTAGTCAGAGTAATATGTCTACTACTATCAGTAACAGTAATCCTCACACCCGCAAATCGTTAGTATTCGAGATGTCGCGGCATCATAAAGAAGAAGTATATGATGTACTTCCAGCTCCATCGACATCAACCAACGAGAACATGTTTATAAATAACAATGCTCAACAAAAGTCTAATTTGAAAAAAGGGCATAATGATCATGATCTTATTCATCCTAAAGTAAATTCTAAACAAGCACATAATCAATGTGGTAATGTTAATACGAATGGAAAACGAGATGGTGAGGGTTGGAAAGAAGTAGTACGGAAGAGTTCTCTTCAACAATCAACCACTGCACCTGTTGAACAGGGTTGTAAAAAGGTACAAGTGTCTGCCCACGCTATTTCTCGGGTTATCGGACGTGCTGGAAGTAATATTAATGCCATTCGCGCTGCTACTGGAGCACACATAGAAGTTGAGAAACAAGGTAGGGGTTAAATTCTACTAAATAAAATCGTTTGTTAAGGTAGTTCCCTTGGTACTATAAAATTTCTATGATTAAATTTTATTAAAACTCCAATTTTTAAATTGTATAGTAGTACGTGGTTAAATTATTAAACTGTCATCAACGTGTGTGTACTATTTCTTATCATCTATCTATAATCTTTAAAAATTTTAAAAGAAATTTAATTAAAATTAACTAACCTACACATCATTCGAATTTTCCTTTTCACTAAATGTATGATGGATACGATACGACATTAATAGAATTCACTATAACTAGAGCATTCTATTAATGTCGTATCCATCATACATTTGGTTGCTACTTGTATAATTAACATTAACATTTATTAATAATTTTGAAAATTTTAATTTATAAAATTAATTAAATATAAACGTTATAGTATAATCTAAAATAATTAACATTAATCTTAAATTTGTATATTTCTTTAGGCAAAGCACAGGGTGATCGTTGTATTACTATTAAAGGTTCACCTGAAGCTACAAGGCAAGCAAGTATTTTAATCGGAACATTAATTAAAGATCCTGATGTAGATATATTAACAATGGTTCCTCGGCCTAATCTTACAAAACCAATCGTTCCGACAGGAACTAGCATTTGGGAAAAATCAACACCATTACCTTCTTTAAATACATCAATATCCGTCTCCACTTCATCCAAGGCTATTATTAAATCGCAATCAATGGCATTGCCTACAAATAATCCTAAAATTATAACAACTATAGCTCCAACATCGATTTCAACTACGAATATTGCCAAATCAACTTGCTCACTTTCTTCGACAATTCATTCTGGAATGCGTCCGCAATCTCAGAACCTAAAAAATTTATTTACTCCCTCACAATCAAGCCGGGCATCTCACGTCACAAATCATATGAATAATGCTACAAACGCTATTGGAGGAAACAGTTCGAAGAGGAATATAGCATTAACTACAATACCTAATACAAGTAAATCTACTGTTTCTTTTACGAATTCAATGCACGTTCTAAAAAATACAATTAAAAACAATACAAATACTATGAATCAAATTGGAACTTTCCATACTACGACGTCACCCAGTACATTCGCAGCAAAGTTATCGTCGAATGCTGACACAAATTCGAAAAAATCAAGTTTTACGGGAAGCTCTGTAACATTATCTGGTACATCTAATTCTATACCACTTTCACCGATTAAACATCATATTGGCGGAAATCAATCAGGTTTGCCAGCACCATTTACTAGTGGCTTAAGTGCAAATTCGACTTCTCAGCAAACGACAGCAAATGTGTCGTCAACTAAGCCACCATTTTCTCAAAATTCACCACAAAGCGATAATCCAAATAGTAATTTAGTGAATAACAATGGAAATACTCGCTCAATTACACCGATTGGACCACCCAAATCAATAAACCGGAATGTTACTGCTTCACCTTTGTTGTTACAGTCTTCATCAGCACAGTCGAGTAGTAGTGTGAATAGTTCTACTGTGTTGACATCATCGTCATCAATTTCATTAGCTGCTGCATCAATAATTCAACAACCTGTAACTGGGTTAGTTTCTCAATTGCAGTCCAAAATAAATCAATTACAGCATTGTAATGCGCAGGCGCATGAATATTCCCTTTTTAATGATTCGTATAGCAATCAATGGGAAGCTAAACAATATAGTTCAAATAATTCCAAACAATTTATGGAAAATGTTCCGCCACTCCAAGTGGATGCGTCAAAAGCACCAGGTTATCGCGGTACTGCTGTTAGTTCACCAGTAAGCTCAAAAACATCCGGTAGTGCAACGACACTGCCAAATCAATCTAATCAAACCAATGCAATTGTACCATCAATTGTTTCAAATCCAATGTCTGGTTCATCATTATCAAATACAACAATAAACGCTCCAAATTCAATACATGGTGAAATTGGCAAAACAAATAATCACCAATCTCAAATTCTTCAATCTCAATCCGGTGCAGGAAATACATC
Organism: Tipula unca; assembly: GCA_951394425.1. Classification (NCBI taxonomy): domain Eukaryota; kingdom Metazoa; phylum Arthropoda; class Insecta; order Diptera; family Tipulidae; genus Tipula; species Tipula unca. The sequence continues at coordinate 1,847,252 of OX596382.1, read as the reverse complement.
TGGTCTTGCAGTACAACGTCCCGTTATGAATACATCTGGCAATCAAATTAGACAAATTGATAAATACGGCATGTCAGCGAATAGTTCCCATACATCAAATATACGTCAAAACCTTTTCGATACATCTACAAATCCAGCGCAAAACTTGACCCCACAAATGATGAATTATGGGCAACAGCCCGAACAAATGCAGCAAATGTATCATCCGAATATTCAAACAAATAACCTTCATATGTCAAGGTTAAATCCTCGTGCATCCTCGTTTTCCTCAATGCACCAACAAGGCGGCATTCAATCACAATCAAAGGCAGTGGGATCGAATATTGCACCATCTCAACAGCACCCAAATCAAAACTATGGTGGAATGTTTCATCAAAACGGAATTAATAATTATCAAAAAATTACAACAATGCCATATAATCCCGCACCGGGACCAGTTCGAAATCAAGCACAACTAGGAAATAACCGATGGTTTAGTGAGCTTGGCCATTTGGTCAGTCAGCGTGATATGATGGGTATTGAAAATGGATTAACAAAAAATTTAGGAGGATCGCCTGCTATGTCACCAAATAATTCTCAAGGTGTAATTAGCGGAATACCAAATCAACCACCACCAATGCAAGATGATGGTCGTAAACCTCGACCCATTGGAACCGAACGAAATTGGAAACTAGGATATATTAGTACCACCATGGAAGATTCTGCACCACCATCATGGATGATGGATAAACAACAATCGCAACAAGTTGCACCTAATTGGATCCCTCCACCTCATGCTCCAATTGGACCACCAAGGAATCATTTTATCGAAGACATGCAACCTCCACCACCGATTCCTCAAGATCATTTTCCGGTAAATATATTTAAATTTAATTTATTAATTTTGTTACAAATATTAATTCTCAACATTTTTCTAGCCATGGCAAATGGAATATTTAAACGCACCTCACTTGGGTCCAAATCAATCAAACATTAATTTAATGCAATCACTACAGTATACAACATTTCCAGCTCCCATTGAGATAGGGGCTCCATTGCCTGATAAAATAGAACAATGGGTTGAACCCGAAAAACAAGTAAGTATAATAATAAGTATTTCATTAAATTTGTATATTTTTGTAATATAAAATAATCGTATTAACAAAGTTTATTTATTATTAGGGGTGGTCGGCTAAGTGGACATTTTGATCAAAATATGGAAACAAAAATAAATAGAAAAAAAATGCTAAGGAGAATTAGTTTATGTAACATCCAGAATACCGTTCACCATTTTTTCGTATTGATTTGTTCTTTCCATTGAATTGAAATGTTCTTTATTATATTTTTCTCGATTTCAGTTTTCTTTATAATTCTATTTGTTTAATTTTTTGATTTGATTAGAAATAAGATAATTATTCTATTATAACTATATTAATTAATTTAAATAAATTAAAACGAGGTAAAAGGTTAAGCAATTACGTAAAGCATAAATTTTATGGTTTAATTTTTTGTTCTCTTTGTTTATTTTAAAGGTTTCTTCATGCCTTAATCTTTTCGTTATGGACTATAATAAAATATAAACATTTAAAAAATAATTAAAACTACATTAAAAAAAATTAAGCTCCTATGTTGATTGCTTTTTTGTATGTTGGTATTTCTATTAAATTGGTTATAATTATTCGAATTGCCTGAATTATAGAAAATAACAATAATATTTTATTGTTTACATATTTTGCTATCTAAAAAATTTTTAAGTACATAATTATATTTTAATTAGGTTTTGTTTACATTAATTTGAATTTTTTGGCTTTATCATAAAATAAAACATTAAAATATTATATTATAAAAATTCAATTTAAAATATTAAAAATTAAATATATCTAAAAATATAAAATAATACATCGTACTATTTAATTAGTTAAACATAAACAGAAATTTTTATTATCTCTAAAATTTAATAAATAATCAAAGTTATAAAAAAATTATATTAAAAGAAATAAATTAAAAAGTTATAAAACTATAATTTTTTCTTTAACAAAAAAGGATTACTAAAAAAATAACGCGAGCCGCTGCCGCCTAAGTGTCTATTATAATATTATTATTAAAATTCTGTTGAATAAAAAAATTTTTTTAATTTTTATTATTGATTTTTAATTTATGTTTTTTAAAATAAATCTCTGCTAAAAGCCTTATTATAAAAGAAACAATTATTATATTAAAAAAATAAAACTAATATGAAAAAATATATAATTATTAATTTGCACAACACATACACCGAATTAAATAGATTCACTTAATAGATATTTGTTTTTTAATGGATAATGGGCGATTCATTATAAAATAAAGTATCCAATTTAATGTTTTTAATAAGTTGAAAATCGGATCAATCTGTGCACATTTAAATTATTCTTTAATTTTTTTTTGTATTTTTTATTTCATTTTGCATTATTTAAATAAATAAAATGAAACCGTGAATTATTATTATTAAAAGAAAATATATAAAATTAAAATTATGTTAATGATCGATATATACATTTAAAATTGATTACAAAAATTACTTTATACTATTACTATGATATATATATATATATATATATATATATATATATATATATATATATATATATATATATATATATATATATATATATATATATATATATATATATATATATATATATATATATATATATATATATGTATTTATATATAATATATTTTTATATATATATATATATATATATATATACAAATATATATATATATATATATATATATATATATATTTATATATATATTATTTTTATATATATATATATATTATATATATATATATATATATATATATATATATATATATATATATATATACATATATATATATATATATACATATATATATATATATATATATATATATATATATACATATATATATATATATATTATATATATATATATATATATATATATATATATGTATATATATATATATATATATATAATATATATATTATATTTAAATATATATATATATATATATATATA